>CM044001.1:63641273-63658773 GCA_024085815.1 Flaveria linearis | reverse complement strand
GGGAATAGAAGGAAAATTTGATCAATCCAAGAAGTTTAATAAAGACGTTGGTCCGAAGGTCATCAAAGGTATGTAAACTTATGGAGTTGTTATTAAATGGTTTAAGAAATTTTTGTTTTTTTTACTTCAAAATTATTCATTTTCTTTAAGTTTCAACTTTATTTTCTGCAGGTTATACTAAAAGTAATATAATAAGTCATCCATATAAGAGCGGGAAAAAGGTGGATAAAAGTTCATTAGACATGATGGAAAAAGCGGAACAAGGTTTGTATCAAAAGATCCCTGCTACATATGGAAAGTTCTAACATTAATGAAAAGTGTAAAAACTATTATTCGTCATAGGTTTGCAAACGATAACAACTCAGCAGCAGAATGAAGCTATGATACCAAAAAATATGATGGAAAAGATCACGAAAGAGTCGGAAGAAAAAACATTAAAAGGTTATCAACTTTTTACATCGTTAAATGCACTTTGTTAAAAACATAATGATATGATTAGAAAACAATTGTTATTTAATAATGTTTATGTTATCGTAGTGCCACATAATACATCATGCAACTTGGGTGGACCGTCCTTCAGTTTGGGCTTGTCACAGGAGTTTGCGAAAAACACAACAGGTACATCATAATGTGTTAAGATACATTCACGTTTGAAATGTAAAATTTGGTTGCATGTAACAGCATGTTAGTGTGTTGTACGAGATAGACAATATATTATGTGCTAACATTTCGTTCTACATATGGTCGTGTCTTTCATAGTACATCCAGCAACAAAACTGGGAGGTCCATCGTTTAGCCTCGGCTTGACACAAGAGGATAAAATTCCTATAACAGAGACAGGTAACATTTTGAGCAGGGACCATATTGTACATTACGTAGCATATAGTAACATATTGTAACATGATGTAAGAACATGTAACATTTATAGTACTGACCATTAAAGGGAAGGTAATAAATACCACATAAAAGTTGTACATTCAACCTAAGATAATGTAACTAAATATGAAATACAGTGTGTTAGAAAAATGTAGATTAAAGGGTATATTAGAAAATAACATCTGGTGTTTATAGTCAAAGGGTACTAATGTGGTTAATATACATTTGATAGTGTAACATATTGTAGCATGATGTTACATCATGTAAGATTTAAAGCAGGTAGCATTATATGATGCTTAGAAATAGCACATATAAGTTGTACATTTGGACCTATGCTAAGGTTGTTTACAGGGGAATGCATAGTACAACATTTTGTACGAAAAAATATAGAAAACAAAAAATGTGCCACTTGAAAGTACTACATGCTGAGGTAAAGTAAGCCAAATAATCAGATGATTAACATTGTAACCTAATGTAAGATGATGTAACCTCATGTAAATATATGTATTCTGATCATTTAGTTTGAATACTAAAAATTGTAACTTTTACGTAGATGGAATTACAACTGTGTTGGAGAGCTTCAAAGTAACCGACGGTGGGAGAAAAGGAAAAGCATCAGTGGGGATAGAAGGGAAAAGTGCGGTATCCAAAAAGGTCAATACAGACATTGGTCCAAAAGTCGTCAGACGTATGTAAACTTACGGTGTTTTTATTACATTGGTTAAAACATCTTTTTTTTCTATGTACTTTTAGTTCTAATTTAATCATTGTCGTTAAAGTATAAACTTTATTTCCTGCAGGATACACTAAAAGTGATATAATAAATAATCCATATAAGAGCGGGAAGAAGGTGGATACAAGTTCAGCAGACATGAGAAAAACGGCGAATCTAGGTTTGTCTCAAAAGATCCAGGTTATATTTGGAAAGTTCTAAGAATAAGAAAAAATGTATAAAGTCTTCTTTATTGTAGGTTTAGAAACGATAACAAGTAACGAGGAGAATCAGACTATGATACCCAAAAATCTGTTGGAGAAGGTCACGAAAGAGTTGGACGAAAAAAGAATAAAAAGTTACCAAATTTGGAAAAACGTTTTACGCACTTTTTTACAAACTAAAAGAAGTTCCTTAAAAAATTTTAATTCCAAATGTTTCTGTACTTGTAGTGCCACATAATACATCATGCAACTTGGGTGCGCCATCTTTCAGTTTTGGTTTGTCACATGAATTTGAGAGAAAGACAACAGGTACAAGTTATTGTGTGCATATACATTCCCCTTTCAAATGTAATGTAAATGTTTTTATAGTGTATCATATTGTAGCATTATGTAAGAACAGGTCGTACTTAGAACACAGACATTTATATGATGGTAATAAATACCACAGAAAACTTGTACATTCTGCCCTAAGTTAATGTAATTAAATTTTGAATACGGTGTTTTACAAAAGAATAGATTAAAGGGTGTAGTAGAAAATATAATATGCTGTTTAGAGTCAAACATAAATGATGTGTTCAGTATAATTTTTATAATGTAATATATTGTATGATGGTTAAAGAAAATTTTAATCAACATAAACTTATATTCCAAATGTTTGTGTTCTTCTAGTACCAAATAATACATCATGCAAGTTGGGTTGACCGTCTTTCAGTTTGGGTTTGTCACAGGAGTATGGGAGAATGTCAACAGGTACAGCTTCTTGTGTTGCTTTATAGTTTCCCCTTAGAAATTGTTTACCGTCAAACAAAAGTCATGTGGTTTAGTCTAATTTTTTTAACAACGTAACATAATGTAAGATGATGTAATAACATGTAAAATATGTATTCTGACCCTATTTTTGGGTGTAATACAAATTGAAACTTACACGTAGATGTAAGTATAACTTTATTGGAGAATATCATAGA
The DNA here is from genome assembly GCA_024085815.1 of Flaveria linearis. Lineage (NCBI taxonomy): Eukaryota > Viridiplantae > Streptophyta > Magnoliopsida > Asterales > Asteraceae > Flaveria > Flaveria linearis. The sequence continues at coordinate 63,655,996 of CM044001.1, read as the reverse complement.
AACAGAGGGTGGAAGCAAAGAAGAAGATACAGTGGGCATAAGGAAAGAATGATGAGTGGAAAAAGATTAATACTGTTGGAGGTAATGACATAAGATGACCTTTATGTAAAAAACAAGTATGATTTATTGTGATTTTCCAAAAATCAATAAAGAATAGACTGTTACATAATTTCGGTATTGTTTAACTATTGAAATGTGCAGAGAAAGAGGTGGAGGACAATAAAGAAGGAAGGAGAATTACACGAAGAAAAAGAATGGTGTCCTCAAAGGTAAAATCCACATACAGAATTAGGGGGACAACAATAGAACCATTGTTCAACAAGGAAGAAGACGCAATATGGGAATTAATCTTCAAGACAGACCCGAGGTAAAAAAATCAAATTTTATTACGCCTCTCGATATTTAGTAATAATAGTTTATTGCTACGTTAATGCAGCAAACAAGTTTTTGACACTCAAATGGGGGTTAGGACAGAGATTTTTATTCTACGAACACTAGAGGCTAGTAGAGAGGTGTATGGAAACATCATAGACTGCTGGTCTGCGGTGTTAAATGATGAGGAAAAACTAAGGAGCAAGGATTCACCGTGCCGGCTGTTTCTCTGCCATCAACCATTTGTAAGTAAACGTATTGAAGGACTTGTAAGTAAACCTATTTAACTGATACTATTTTTGTTTTCAGTTAGAATGGTTGCTCGTGAACGAGGAAAAATGCCTTAGAACTTTTACCAATAACATCTTCGAAGGCTTGGGCAAAGATGAAAGCCAAAGAGATCTAAAAGGATATGATCTTGTGTTCTTTCCAATCTTGGAAAAGAAACATTTCTACCTTGTGGTGTTTGATATAAAGAACCCGTCAAGTTTTGTCATTGACAATATGGACGCTAAAGAGAGCATTGTCCAACTTCGGGACCATGACGCGTATCAAAAAGACACACCTTACAAAGTGGTAAGATTAATAGTATAACAAATTATTAATCATTGTTACAAATATATGTGTAACACCCGAAAGTTTGACCTTTTGGTAGGCTATGCGACTGAGCCTCAGTCGCCTGTGATTTATGCGACTGGAGGTCATCCGCATGGCTATTCGGCCGATTGAAGCTCAACCGCACGATTGGAGTTCAACCGCCCGAATGGAGTATGAGCCGCATGGAACATGTGCGATTGGGGTCCAATCGCATAGTGTTGATGCGACTGAAGGTCCAGTCGCCCCTGGACCAGATGCGACTGAGAAGTGGGTATAAAAGGGGGGTAGCTCCATTCTCCTCCCCATTTTCAGTCGGGGAGAGAGCAGTGAGCGACAGAGAACAGAGAAGAAGAGAGGGAAAGTGCTGCCCGAGTTCAAGATCGATCGTGAAGCTAGCCAAATCGAAGCTCACCAACTCCTACCTGACAATGTGAGTTCTAGGACCCCTCATTTACATGTTTTCTAACGATTTTGGGGCTGGAAACACATTAAAACCCTAGTTTTGAAATAGTGAAAGTTTGACCCATTTGGGTAAATCTTGAGTAATGTGTTTATGGTATGAATTAGGACTAGTATATGCTTGTATGAGGTCCTAGTAGGAATCCCTAAGGCTTGGGAGGGTTGAATTGGGCTGAAAATGGGTTTATGGTGACTGTGGGGACGGGGGTTTCGCGACTGCTGTTCATGAAGAACTCCAGTCGCTGCCCAGTTAGGGTTATGCGACTGAAGGGCCATTCGGCCGAATGAGTAGTAGTTGATGTCCAATCGCCCGACTGAGACTCAGACGCCCGATTGAGTCTCAATCGCACGATAGGTGATGCGACAGAGGGTTTCGGTCGCATAAGCTCAATCACAGAGTAGTTCAGTCGCACGGTTAAGAGTTAGTCGCATATAACCCAGTCGCAGAGTGTCTAGTCGTACGGAAGGAAGTTCAATCGCACGTTTGAGTACCCATTCGCATGAGTAGCCCAATCGCATGACCCAGTCGCATGGAGGACAAGCGACTGGTGGTAGTTCAGTCGCCCGGACAGGGCTGATGTGAGTGAATGTAGAAGTGTATGTATGATGTATGTATGTTAGTATGATGTTGCCATGATAGATGGTGTATACTGATGATATGTAAGTATTTATGTTCCTTATGTATATGTGTCTTATCTTTAATAACTTTACGTGAATGAATGAAAGAATGAAAAGAATGTATTAAGAACGTAAAGTGAAAGATAAGTAAAGAAGGAACATGACGAACGAATGCATGCATTAACGAATGAATGAATGAATGTAAGTAAGGCTTGCAAGCAAATGAAAGGAGGTGCACACCCCTGGCAGGTGTTAGCTCAACGATGTGCGGGTTAGCTACCCCGAAGGATGCACATCAGGGTCAGTCTTTGTGATTGACCAGAAGTATGTATGGGATCCTTGCCGCTTACCCTAGGTGACTGGATCACCATTAGTGCACAACGTTCGTGATTGATCATCACAGGTCCAGCACCCGCATTTGTGCACAACGTTCGGGGTATAGCATATGGCATTGATCCAGAAGTAAAGTGAAAAGATAAGTGGTGCATGTACTCACCCCAGGTGACTGGATCAGCATTTGTGCACAACGTTCGTGGCTAACCACCACAGGTCCAGCACCAGTAGTATGTATGATGAAAGTGGGGTATTGTACATGTCACCGAATGTAATGAACGTTCGAACGAAAGTAATGAAAGTATGAATGAATGTAATGAATGTTCGAACGTAAGTAATGAATGTATGAATGAAAGTAAAGTACGTACGAAAGTATGTAAAGTATGTATGTATGAAAGTAAACGAGAATGATGAAGTGTACACGAATGAAAGTAAGTAATGAATGATGAGATAATAATAATATTATCTACGTGTACGTATGATGTGTGAACACATGTATGAAAGAGCAGTTAATGAGAATGAAAGTATGTTTTATTATAAAACTAGAACTCACTCAGCAACGCTGACTTTTATGTGTTTTCCAGTTCGCAGGTAGTGTTGCTGAGGATGGCACGAGGCGACTACTCAGCTCTTTTGGGATGACATTCTCCAGTTGATAATGCTGCAACGTCATGGGTTGCGGGTCCATAATATTCGCAACACATCACGTTGCATGTCATTATGAGATTTCTTGAGGATCTGAATAAACGAGATTACTCAAGAAATCTCCTTTAGATTTTGATAAGTTCGCCACGCATTGGAAGCGTGCGCGTAGCACATGCAACGAAATATGTTGCATGAGAGTGTCAAGAGTATTCCGTCAGGGTTCCGATGTACGGAATTACCTAAGGAATATTCTTTAGTAATAAAATATAATTTTTATGTTTTTGAACTTAATATCCCCTCTAGAGGTCGCTGTATGATCCTATGAGGAGAGACAGAGTAGAGAAAGCTGCATTTTGTAATCGAGTCAATGATGTAATGACTTTTATGAATGAATGAGAATGTATATAATTTATCAGTTCCGCTGCGTTGATTTATGATTATTTACATTATGTAAGTTATATGTGCGATGAAGAACCAACAGTAAGGTGCCCGGTGAGCGGGGCCTTACAAGTTGGTATCAGAGCAAAAGTTTAAGTAAAATGGGTAAATTTTCATAATAAACCTAAACTTAAACTGAGAATGGGACAGGGAGAATGAGAATGCCATCTGAGTAGTCACGTGCCATCAGGTATTTTCTTAAAGATTAACTGGTTATTATGTGCGCATGTGATGTGAATTATGTGTACTGTTAGACTGAGATACTAATGTAGTCAGGATAGGTGATGCTCGGGGTACGAAGAGTAGAGTAAGTGGCTAATCACAACTGGCCACTGTAATTAGGGACTTACTGTACTTAACATAAACTGAGCTATTTCCTTGAATGACCGTGTTGGTGTTTTAATCTTTCAGTGTGATAGAAGATGGTCGGTGATAGATCATCTGATGCTTCCCGTGATGGTGAACGTGGTGATGAGCCGCGTATCACGCGAGGAAGACTTAGGAAAGAGAAAGTAGTTCGTGAGGAGAACGAGATTCCTCATCAGGAGGAGCTAGATGAAAGCGCTAAGTTGAGAGCCTCAGTAAAAGAGGCAGTGATTGAGGAAGTGCACCAGGTTATGCAGACGATCTTACCGACTGTAATGACCGAAGCGATAAAGGCAGTACGAGAGGAGGATAGACGAGGGAGGAGACGGTCCTCCGGTAGACAGCAACAGACAGAGGCAGAAACGGTATTGTCTGATGACGAAGAGGAAGAGGAGGAAGAACAGGTTAGGGGGACAGCCCGGGGTTGTGACTACGGGAAATTTATGAGGTGCAAGCCTCCGACTTTTGATGGTTCGGGTACGGCTGCTGATGCTCACCAATGGGTGAGAGAGATGGAGGCGGTCCTTGATATCAGTGACTGCCAGGAGGATAGGAAGGTAAAGTTTGCTACCCACTCGTTTACGGGGACGGCATTGTGCTGGTGGGACAATATTGTCCAGGCCGAGGGTAGCAGGGCCATTGGGAAAATGAAGTGGTCTGAGTTGAAGAGAATGGTGATCGAGGAGTTCAGTCCTCGTCGAGAGATGGACAGAGTTGAGAGAGAGTTCCTGCAGTTGGAGGCGGGAACGATGACCCACCAACAATACACGACTAAGTTCAACGACATGGCACGGTTGGTGCCAGAGCAAGTGACGCCGGTGTCTCGCAAGATTAACCGGTATATTCAGGGGTTGCCAGCTGAAATTCGTTGGCATTTGATTTCCGCCCGACCTAGTACTTTCAGGTCGGCGGTGGATTTAGCTGGGAGGTTGTACGATGAACGAGCTGCGTTAGTGAAATCTGAGGGCAGTAAGAAGGGAAGTGATGAGAGGAAGTGGCAGGGAAAGAGGTTTGGTCGGGGTGATACTTCGACAAGTAGTAAGAAAGCACGGGTTGATGATCGTCGTGTGGTCGTGACAAGTGCAGGGTCGAGAAAATGTGGGAAGTGTGGGCGAGAGCACGGTGGTGAGTGCAGATGGGGGCTGAATGTATGTTTCAAGTGTGGAAAGCCCGGTCATATGGCCAAAGAGTGTAAAGGAATGAGATGCTTTAACTGTGGGGAAAGTGGTCATATGAATAAAGACTGCAAGAAGCCGAGATCTGAGGGTTCCGGTGTGAAGAAGACAGGGGGTGAAGGGTCGAAAGCGAGCGCCAGAGCATTCACGATGACGCAGGAAGAGGCGAGGACGGACCCTGATGTAGTGTCCGGTACGTTTCTGGTGAACCAAACTTTAGCCTCTGTATTATTTGATTCGGGTGCCAGTAGGAGTTTCATTTCTGCTGCTTTTTGTGCCAAATTGCCCGTTAGTAGTAGGCGTGTGGATGTGCCGTTTGATGTAGAGACTGCGATAGGTAAAACCACCAGGATTTCAGAGGTAATTGAGGGTTGCGATGTAGAACTGGAGGGTCACAAGTTCCCAGTTAAACCCTTTGCGATGACGTTAGGCGGTTTCGATTTGGTGCTTGGAATGGATTGGTTGGCAGATTTCGAGGCGAACATTGTGTGTCGCAAGAAGATGATCAGTTTGACAGCGCCTGACGGTAGTCCAGTGACAGTTTATGGGGATCGGGTTACTACGATTCCGAAAGTGATCTCAATGGCAGTGGCGGGGAAATGTATGAGGCGTGGATGTAACGCCTATTTATGTTATGTGAAAGATGTAGAGAAGCCAGCACCACAACTGTCTGATGTTCCGGTTGTGTGTGAGTTCCCAGACGTGTTCCCGGAAGAGTTATCGGGATTGCCACCTGACAGAGAGATCGAGTTCCAGATTGATTTAGTACCAGGCGCCCAACCTGTTGCCAAAGCACCATACCGATTGGCCCCGACAGAGATGAAAGAGTTGATGGAGCAGTTACAAGAGCTGTTGGATAAGGGGTTTATTCGACCGAGTATCTCACCTTGGGGTGCTCCGGTCCTGTTTGTAAAGAAGAAGGACGGTAGTATGAGGATGTGCATCGACTACCGCGAGCTGAATAAGCTGACAGTAAAGAACAGATACCCCTTGCCGAGGATCGACAACTTATTTGATCAACTTCAGGGTGCTAGTTGGTTTTCACGTATAGATCTTCGATCAGGCTACCATCAACTGAAGGTGAAGGAGCAGGATATCCCTAAAACAGCTTTTCGTACGCGCTACGGTCATTATGAGTTCCTCGTTATGTCATTTGGTCTGACCAACGCGCCAGCTGCTTTTATGGACCTGATGAATAGGGTGTGCCAGCCGATGTTGGATAAATCAGTGATAGTATTCATTGATGACATCTTGATTTATTCAAGGAGCGAGACTGAGCATGCCGGTCACATTCGTGAAGTTCTGGAAACATTGAGAAGGGAGAAATTGTATGCAAAATTCTCCAAGTGCGCATTTTGGTTGCGTGAAGTTCAATTCTTGGGTCACGTGGTAAATCCGGATGGGATTATGGTCGATCCGGTGAAAGTGGAAGCAGTGATGCAATGGAAATCTCCGAAGACGCCGTCCGAGATCCGTAGTTTCTTGGGTTTGGCGGGTTACTACCGAAGGTTTATCCAAGACTTTTCCAAAATTGCTTCTCCACTGACAAAGTTGACCCGGAAGGATGTGAAATTTGTATGGGGTCAAGCTCAAGAGAAGGCGTTTGAAGAACTGAAGACGAGATTGACCCAAGCTCCAGTATTGGCGTTACCCGAGGGGAGTGAAGATTTGGTGGTTTATTCTGATGCCTCCTACTCGGGGTTGAGGTGTGTATTAATGCAGAGAGGAAAGGTGATAGCCTATGCATCCCGACAGCTGAAAGTTCATGAGGTTAACTACCCTACTCATGACTTGGAGCTAGCAGCTGTGGTTTTCGCGTTGAAGATTTGGCGGCACTATCTGTACGGGACGAAGTGTACCATCTTTACGGACCACAAAAGCTTGAAGTACTTCTTTGAGCAAAAGGATCTGAATATGAGGCAGAGACGGTGGTTGGAGCTAATAAAAGACTACGACTGTGAAATCCATTACCATCCGGGCAAAGCTAACGTGGTAGTTGATGCCCTTAGCCGGAAGGAGAGGCCCGAGCCAATTCGGGTGAAGGCGTACCAGATAATCATGACCTCCGACGTAATGAAGCAGGTCTAAGAGTTCCAAGATGAGGCTTTGAAAGACGAACATCTTAACTCTAAACGAATGAGAGGTCTGGTCGCGGAGTTGGGTGAGAACGCAACGGGTGTTAGAACTCGGTTTGGGCGTATGTGGATTCCTCGTCTTGGGGATCTACGAATGAAGATTTTGGATGAAGCTCATAAGTCTCGATACTCCATTCATCCCGGTGCTGCCAAAATGTACCAAGATATGAAGAAAGATTACTGGTGGCCGGGTATGAAACGTGATGTGGTGGAGTATGTGAGCAAATGCCTCACGTGTTTGCAAGTAAAGGCAGAGCACCAGAAGCCGTATGGAAAGATTCAGCCGTTGGACATACCGGAATGGAAGTGGGAGCACATCACCATGGATTTTATCACAAAGCTGCCACGTACCCCGAAAGGGTATGATACGATCTGGGTGATTGTGGATCGATTGACGAAGAGTGCTCACTTCTTACCGATGCGGGAGACATATTCGTCTGAGAAGTTGGCTGATCTTTTCATCAAAGAGATTGTGACTCGTCATGGTGTACCGTTGTCGATTGTATCTGATCGCGACACACGGTTTACATCCAAATTCTGGAAGAAATTCCACGATGCTATGGGGACGAGGTTGCATATTAGCTCGGCTTATCATCCTCAAACTGATGGTCAGTCTGAAAGGACCATACAGACTTTGGAGGACATGCTCCGAGCATGTGTTATTGACTTCGGGGGAAGTTGGGATGACCATCTACCGTTAGCTGAGTTCTCATACAACAACAGTTATCATGCCAGTATCGGCATGCCACCCTATGAGATGCTATACGGTAGAAGATGCAGGACACCCGTCTGTTGGGGTGAAATTGGTCAGAAAGAATTGGGAAGCGTCTAAGTGGTAGAGGCTACGACTGAAAAGCTTGAAAGAATTAAAGTGTATATGAAAGCGGCCAAAGACCGACAGAAATCGTATGCCGACAAACGACGCAGACCGATTGAGTTCCAGGTGGGAAATCGTGTTATGTTGAAGGTCTCACCTTGGAAAGGGATCATTCGATTCCGGAAGCGGGGTAAGTTGAGTCCGCGATATTTAGGCCCTTTCCGAATCATTGCTCGAGTAGGAGAGGTGGCCTATAAGTTAGATTTGCCAGATGAACTAAGTGGAATCCACCCGACTTTCCACGTGTCTCATCTGAGGAAGTGTTTGGCGGACGAAGACATGGTCGTTCCACTGGATGATATCGAAGTAGACGAAAAGCTCTATTACGTAGAGCAACCAGTGGCGATCATAGATCGCAAAGAGAAGAGGTTGAGAAATAAAGTGGTTCCCCTTGTGCGTGTACAGTGGCGGCACAGGAAAGGATCCGAGTCGACGTGGGAAACAGAAGAAGAAATAAGGCAGCATTACCCACGATTGTTCGAAGAGTAACAGGTTTCAGGGACGAAACCTAAAATAAGGGGGGTGGACTTGTAACACCCGAAAGTTTGACCTTTTGGTAGGCTATGCGACTGAGCCTCAGTCGCCTGTGATTTATGCGACTGGAGGTCATCCGCATGGCTATTCGGCCGATTGAAGCTCAACCGCACGATTGGAGTTCAACCGCCCGAATGGAGTATGAGCCGCATGGAACATGTGCGATCGGGGTCCAATCGCATAGTGTTGATGCGACTGAAGGTCCAGTCGCCCCTGGACCAGATGCGACCGAGAAGTGGGTATAAAAGGGGGGTAGCTCCATTCTTCTCCCCATTTTCAGTCGGGGAGAGAGCAGTGAGCGACAGAGAACAGAGAAGAAGAGAGGGAAAGTGCTGCCCGAGTTCAAGATCGATCGTGAAGCTAGCCAAATCGAAGCTCACCAACTCCTACCTGACAATGTGAGTTCTAGGACCCCTCATTTACATGTTTTCTAACGATTTTGGGGCTGGAAACACATTAAAACCCTAGTTTTGAAATAGTGAAAGTTTGACCCATTTGGGTAAATCTTGAGTAATGTGTTTATGGTATGAATTAGGACTAGTATATGCTTGTATGAGGTCCTAGTAGGAATCCCTAAGGCTTGGGAGGGTTGAATTGGGGTGAAAATGGGTTTATGGTGACTGTGGGGACGGGGGTTTCGCGAGTGCTGTTCATGAAGAACTCCAGTCGCTGCCCAGTTAGGGTTATGCGACTGAAGGGCCATTCGGCCGAATGAGTAGTAGTTGATGTCCAATCGCCCGACTGAGACTCAGACGCCCGATTGAGTCTCAATCGCACGATAGGTGATGCGACAGAGGGTTTCGGTCGCATAAGCTCAATCGCAGAGTAGTTCAGTCGCACGGTTAAGAGTTAGTCGCATATAACCCAGTCGCAGAGTGTCTAGTCGTACGGAAGGAAGTTCAATCGCACGTTTGAGTACCCATTCGCATGAGTAGCCCAATCGCATGACCCAGTCGCATGGAGGACATGCGACTGGTGGTAGTTCAGTCGCCCGGACAAGGCTGATGTGAGTGAATGTTGAAGTGTATGTATGATGTATGTATGTTAGTATGATGTTGCCATGATAGATGGTGTATACTGATGATATGTAAGTATTTATGTTCCTTATGTATATGTGTCTTATCTTTAATAACTTTACGTGAATGAATGAAAGAATGAAAAGAATGTATTAAGAACGTAAAGTGAAAGATAAGTAAAGAAGGAACATGACGAACGAATGCATGCATTAACGAATGAATGAATGAATGTAAGTAAGGCTTGCAAGCAAATGAAAGGAGGTGCACACCCCTGGCAGGTGTTAGCTCAACGATGTGCGGGTTAGCTACCCCGAAGGATGCACATAGGGGTCAGTCTTTGTGATTGACCAGAAGTATGTATGGGATCCTTGCCGCTTACCCTAGGTGACTGGATCAGCATTAGTGCACAACGTTCGTGATTGATCATCACAGGTCCAGCACCCGCATTTGTGCACAACGTTCGGGGTATAGCATATGGCATTGATCCAGAAGTAAAGTGAAAAGATAAGTGGTGCATGTACTCACCCCAGGTGACTGGATCAGCATTTGTGCACAACGTTCGTGGCTAACCACCACAGGTCCAGCACCAGTAGTATGTATGATGAAAGTGGGGTATTGTACATGTCACCGAATGTAATGAACGTTCGAACGAAAGTAATGAAAGTATGAATGAATGTAATGAATGTTCGAACGTAAGTAATGAATGTATGAATGAAAGTAAAGTACGTACGAAAGTATGTAAAGTATGTATGTATGAAAGTAAACGAGAATGATGAAGTGTACACGAATGAAAGTAAGTAATGAATGATGAGATAATAATATATTATCTACGTGTACGTATGATGTGTGAACACATGTATGAAAGAGCAGTTAATGAGAATGAAAGTATGTTTTATTATAAAACTAGAACTCACTCAGCAACGCTGACTTTTATGTGTTTTCCAGTTCGCAGGTAGTGTTGCTGAGGATGGCACGAGGCGACTACTCAGCTCTTTTGGGATGGCATTCTCCAGTTGATAATGCTACAACGTCATGGGTTGCGGGTCCATAATATTCGCAACACATCACGTTGCATGTCATTATGAGATTTCTTGAGGATCTGAATAAACGAGATTACTCAAGAAATCTCCTTTAGATTTTGATAAGTTCGCCACGCATTGGAACCGTGCGCGTAGCACATGCAACGAAATATGTTGCATGAGAGTGTCAAGAGTATTCCGTCAGGGTTCCGATGTACGGAATTACCTAAGGAATATGCTTTAGTAATAAAATATAATTTTTATGTTTTTGAACTTAATATCTCCTCTAGAGGTCGCTGTATGATCCTATGAGGAGAGACAGAGTAGAGAAAGCTGCATTTTGTAATCGAGTCAATGATGTAATGACTTTTATGAATGAATGAGAATGTATATAATTTATCAGTTCCGCTGCGTTGATTTATGATTATTTACATTATGTAAGTTATATGTGCGATGAAGAACCAACAGTAAGGTGCCCGGTGAGCGGGGCCTTACAATATGCAGAACCATATCTTCAATATCCAACTAATAGAATTTTTATTAATCGTTTTAAGTAGTGTTCTTTAAAGAAAGGGTTAACTAATAGGGAAATGTTACAATATACGCAGAAACATATCTTCAGTAAATACATGCTGAAAACGGGGAACTGCAAAGGCGGGAGAATTGAGGCAACGAGTATGAACAGAGTAGATTTAGCATGGGCAACTAAGAAAAACTACACTGATTGTGGAATCTTTACAATGAGACATATGGAGATGTTCATGGGCAAAACAGGGACATAGTTTGACTGCGGGTTCAAGACTAACGAAAGAGCATTGAAGTCACAAATTAAAATTCTAAGGACGAAATACACAGCTTGAATAGTGCTCTCGGATATAAACGTTCACAAGGAAAAAGTGCTGGAGGACGCTTACAATCTCAAAGGTTAAAAAAGTGTGGGGATGGGAATATGTTATCATGAACAATGAAATAAAATGGTATGTATTAGTTGTTTAATATCATGTAATGTTAAACATGACTTGTATTGGGCTGTAGAAATATTTTGGAACGAATGGACTCTGAAATGTTTGAAATGCGTTTGATGTATTAGACAAAAACAATTGTTGCTTTCTACCTTTTGTGAAAATGGAAGAATGTAACCAATCGTAATATGAAGTTAACTGATGTAGGAATAGATACAAAGGTAACATTGTGTACATGTCTTTCAAAAAAAGTTATTTTATGTATTAAATATAAGAGGTAAGTGGGTGTAAGACTTACAAATCCGTTCCTGTATGAATATAAGTTGTTGTAAACAATACATACAATAACGCGTGTACGGCGGGTGAACTTACGACAATATATATATGCTAGCCTTAAGAAACATATGTTGTATAACGAAACACATAAATTTAATACATGAAAATTAGTGAAGCTCACATTATGTGCCTTACGTTATGTAATTGATGGCAATTCATAAGTTGTACTGGTAATTGCAATTACATGTAATATAATGTAAATAACATGTAATTTTCATGTAATTTGATGTACAGTATAAAGTTAAAAATATGTGGTAGATCATGTATATTGGAAACCAAAAATATAATGTAATAACATGTAAATAGATGTAAGAAAAAATGTATAACTATAAATGTAAGATGTACTGACATGCAAAATGTAGGTTAATAATGCATGTTAAAGGACAGTATGCATGCTAGTGGTAAGCTAAAAAATTAAACCTGTTTTAACTTATTAGAGGTTATTACATGTTTAAACCATTTCGTTGCACTTTATTAAACATGCTTATATAAGAAATTAATATGCAGGGTACAGTAAAAAGGACATCCTTTTTAAAATAGTAATAAGGTTTTTTCTACATACAATTAGTTGAATAAATTAACTAAAAAAATATTAGTGCAAGAAAGGAAAAATTTACAAAATAACACATTAATATAGTGTTAAGTTAAACTTGTTCATTTCATCTTATTATGTGACGTGCGTAGTAAGGGGAAAATGTTAGTGTTAAGTAAAAAGGTAAAACATTTCTCGGTTGAACATTATTGCACATGGTTATATAAGCTGACACAGACTTAGGTTGCACTATTAAAAAAATGAACATGCACTTTTAATACCATGTAACTTCATGTAGTTACATGTAAAAAATTTTACACAACATAAAAAAACGCTTAACTGTTTCCTGAAAATTCATTTAGTGTTTCGAAGAAATCACATATAGAAAGAAAAAAAACTTTCACATTCGTTAAGGATATAAAAAAGACATAAAAAAATTATTAGACATGGTTATATAGGCTTACACAGACTTATGTTGCAATTTTAAAAAAAATGAACAGACACTTGTAATAACATGTATTTCATGTAATTACATGTAAAACAAAAACCAAAACACAAAAAAAAAAAATGCTTTCCTGTTTATTGAAAATTTTTTCTAATGGTTCCCAAAAATCACATATACAATGAAAAAAACATTCAAATTCATTCGAGGATAAAAAAACCATAAACACATAACATCAAATTTAAAAAGATGGTTGTTACAAAGTCTTAATAATCAAAAGATGTTTCATAAGACCATATGTATGCGTTGCCCCAAGACAAATCTATAAGGGAAACCAAAAAACATATGGCAAAGAAACATAATGATCTAACATTACAAACAACCATACACAAAAGATATAATGTCATTGAAATAGGAGAACACCTTCTGTTACCCACAATAAGATAGTGGTAACCAAAAAAATAGACCAGACGTGTCTGCGATAAACTAGAGGGTTGGGTCGGGACCTCCCGGCTTAACCTTCTTGTGGCAGTTCCTAGAATCATGGTGAGTATACTCATTACATATTTTGCACAACCTTGGCTTCTTCATACTCTTCTCGATAGCTTTCTCCCCCGGTCCAATTAATCGTCGATTGGTGCCACATCCCTTGTTTCTAATACCTTGAGGTGCTGTTAAATTAACTTCAGCTACATCTTCAACACCAACAATCATCTTGATAACTTCGGTCCTACTCTTACAACTATTTTCTGTTGGTTGTTTAGCTTCAATTTCCTCCTTGATTTCCTTTAACTTGGTAGCTAAACCAGATAACCCATCAATGTTGTCCCTTAATTTATCGACACAATCATTCACACACTGCAATACATCATTCCTTAAAACCGCTTGTTCGCTCGTGTCAACTGTGAGCCTGTTCTGCAAACTAAATACCTGAGTTGGGAGACTTTCACGATACCAAAGAGGAGATATATAAGCATCTGGAATTTCTGTCACTTTGTTTAAACGCAGAACGCAGAAAATGTCTCTGCAAAGATAACCCATCCGCGTAAAACCCATACATGAACACTCGTAAGACTTGGTAACCAGATGATGATAAACCTGAAAATTGAATAAATAACTAGTTAGACACACAAAAGTTAATTAAAAAAATAAATTTAACAGGTCACACAAAAAAAAGTGTAATATAAATGGTTTGAATGTAATTCCTTACATAAAACTCATTGACATAATCCGTTCTTTTGTCCATGTGAGAGATTGTGAAAACCTTGGTATTATCATGAACATCAACATTAGTTATGAAACAACACATTAAACCCTTGTATATCTCTTTTTGAACCTCCTTGAATAGAGTTTGAGTATAGAAACGTTCTGCATGTTTCTCAATCGGTAAACCGCTAAGCTGAGGTAGGCGGGTGGTACTGCTAACATAGTCAACACTTCTTTGGTTGTAACGTTGGTTATCAAGAGCAGTGTCATACGCCATGAGAAATTGAACAAGCGTGTGCGCATGACTGGAATTAACCTTGAAAGATGCATTGGAACTCTCGCATCTAGAGGTGGTCTTCATGAGACAACACATAGGGATATCTCTGAAATAAGCAGGCACCCACATCTGTCTAATAGCAAACATGTCATTCAACCACACATTGTCCACTAAATTATAAGAATTGATTAGATTTCTCCAACGCTCCTCAGATGTGGAAGGTGTGATGTAAACATTCCAAACCAACTTATGAATTGCCGACCTAATGTTTGAGTTCTCAAAAATATCGGAAGAAATCTGCAAAAAAATAAAAAAAACCCACTTAAAACAGGTTGTGATTATGGAAAGGTAATATATATGATCATTGAAAACATAAAATTGTGA